>JAKLMI010000109.1:0-30921 GCA_022813495.1 Pasadenomyces melaninifex
CACGATCAATCCGGAGTTGCAGTCACGGATTTGAACGACGGCAATAAATGCCTAGATAAGAGGTCATGCTTGCCTATAATTGGTTGCCCACAGATCTCCTTCGTGGGGGGCAGTTAGGTTCATCTTGCAGCTGTTCATGCGCTAGAGCTTCTTAGACCTCAGTCCTCTCCGAACTCGAGTCCAGACTTCACGACAATCAGCGGCTTCGAGCCGCGATTTCGGCATGAAATACAACTTCACGGAATTCGTGAGCAATATAAGGAACACCCAGTTCACGAGAACAACGAGTCTATAGACGCCGTCAGTGCTAGCACAGGTACTTGATTATAGACTTGCGCTGAACCACGCAACCGAGAGTCCTTCAGAGCTGGCTGTGGACAAGCTAATAATGTTGATACGGAAACTGTGAAACGTGCTCAAACAACATCACTAGGAATCTTCATGTGTTGACTGACACATGGTGGTTTGGAGTAAGGAGCTTGCGAAGGTGCAATGCTCGTTTGAGCTACTTGGAGGAGACCCTAACACATACAATGCCAGCTGATTCCATAGCATACACACCGAGATCATTGCTCCTATCCGGATCCCGTGGTCTCTGACCTAACAGGGTGTGATCAGGTAAGAGACAGGTCAAGTCTATCCGAATCCCAGAAGATCATCTATGCTTGGCAACATTAGCATATTCGAAACCGTAAGTCCTAGACCGACTCATGGGGTGCTACACAGATTCGAGCGAACAGAAAGGCACCTGGTCGAGGATGTGTCCAGCTCACCTATATTTGTCGTGAACCAGAGCTTATACAGCCAACCAAGCTAGAAAAGCGCTTATGTGGGACGAAGAAGCCTTTAATGAAATATGGCTGAGTTGAAAGAAAGAACAGATTCCGTTCATGTATTTGCAATATGTTTGGACTCGAGCACATTCCATACTGCGCAATTTTGTCAACGCCGATACTCACAATGTTCTACGAACATGTTTGAGTTGTAAGATCAATCAAGAAACTGCCTGTCGCGCACGTTTCTATTCACTGGCGTGTTGGCCCCGCCACGAATGGTATTGAAAGATTACTCGCTTGGCGATGTCTCCCATCTATGTTAGCAACTAAACAGTAGAATTCAATGACTGTCTTTCGGTGATCAGCATGCAAGTCGTTGTATTGCTATACAAGCTTCATAGCGAGTCATGACGTTATAAACCTTATATAACGCGATACGGTTTGAACTTATAGCCATATCCTATACCAATTTCTGGTTCTTCTTCTTATCTTCTTTGACTGCGTCGTTTTTCATTATCGTCAACTGGTATGCACCAATATGAAGAGTCGTAGAGAGGCTACTTTCGCACTTCCTAACGATGACCACAATATCTCCACCACGAAAAACACTCCACTTGACCAGGCTAGTACCCTGGTAGTAAAAGAGATATCCCAGCCTGTGCGTCGCTGGATCTTAGAGCCTCATATTTCGGCAGATGTACAGGTGTCATCAAAATCATTTCGACCGAAGAAGTTAGACCTACTAATCTTCGCGTATTATGCAACCGAGCTTTCAAGCGCAATTCTGAGACGTGAAACCCGAGAAGAGTTTCGAAGCAGTTCATCATCAGGAACGACTTCCGACCAATGACGAGCTACCTTTTTACACACATGGGAACAGCAAGCAAGACTCCCATGCTTGCCGTGCTGCACCTTGTCTGCATGAGACGTCATGTTTACGCTGCATTGATTGCGCCAACCAGCTTCGACAAAATTCTCAGCAAATGGACACTCGTGAGACGTGCCTTGTTGCCACTAACAGCGTGACTAGTATTGCCTGCGTCCTGCTACGTTTATACTGAAGTTGAAATTCTGAAATGGCT
Source organism: Pasadenomyces melaninifex (assembly GCA_022813495.1). Lineage (NCBI taxonomy): Eukaryota > Fungi > Ascomycota > Dothideomycetes > Pasadenomyces > Pasadenomyces melaninifex. The sequence goes on from JAKLMI010000109.1 coordinate 1,859, forward strand.
CAAGTAGTTGCAGACAGAGTCAGAGCATTGGGTGATCAAATCGGAACCAGCATAACTACTAACAGCATGACTTCTAATAAAAAGATCGCAGACCTCGAGAAAGATATGAAAGATGCTCACAGCAAGCAGAATACGACCACCGACTTTGGTACTAAGGTAACCGACTTAGACCATTGGCTGAAGACGGTGGACGAGAAGAATGGCACGATTGGACCTCACATGTTGTAAGTGAACCTGCTCATCTTTCAGAGGCTGTCGAGCTGATTCCCTGCAGAGAAGACCAAATTGGTCGAGAACGAATTCACCGGTTCGATCACGAGCGTATCCCGGAACGCGTGGTACATGCAAGAGGAGCTGCTGCTCATGGTACCTTCAAGCTATACGAGTCGCTTGAAGATGTGACTGCTGCCGGTGTTCTGACAGACACCTCGAGGACAACACCTGTTTTCCTGCGGTTCTCTACTGTCCAGGGCAGCAGGGGAAGTGCAGATACAGTCCGAGATACTCGAGGCTTCGCTGTCAAGTTCTATACGGATGAGGGCAACTGGGATATAGTTGGTAACGACATCCCTGTCTTCTTCATTCAAGAATCCATCAAGTTTCCTGATATCGTCCATGCTGTAAAGCCAGAGCCACACAACGAGGTACCACAGGCACAATCGGCCCATAACAATTTCTGGGATTTTGTCTACCTACACAAAGAGGCTACACACATGTATCTCTGGAACATGTCAGACCGAGGCATCCCTCGTTCTTATCGTATGATGCAAGGTTTTGGTGTCAACACCTACACCTTTATCAATGCAAAGGGCGAACGCACTTTCGTCAAGTTCGTGTTTACGCCTGAGCTTGGTGTACACAGCTTTGTTTGGGACGAGGCACTCAAATTGGCTGGTCAAGATCCTGACTTTCATCGTAAGGACTTATACGAGGCTATTGACAATGGTGCCTATCCAAACTGGAAATTTGGGGTACAGTGCGTGGCTGAGAAGGATCAGCACAACTTCGATTTTGATATTCTCGATGCCACAAAGGTCTGGCCAGAAGATCTGATACCAGTTCGATATGTCGGCGAGCTTCAGCTCAATCGCAATGTTGATGAATACTTCACAGAGACCGAACAAGTCGCATACTGTACGAGCCACATTGTTCCAGGTATTGATTTCTCGGACGATCCTTTGTTGCAAGGACGAAACTTTAGCTACTTCGACACACAGCTCTCCCGCCTTGGAATCAATTGGCAAGAACTACCGATAAACAGACCTGTCTGTCCAGTCATGAATTTTAACAGAGACGGCCAAGGTCGTCATACCATTACCAAGGGCAAGATCAACTACTGGCCAAACAGACTAGAAGCTAACCCACCTACTGGTCATACTCAGACTCCAGGTGGCTTTCACAGCTTTCCAGCGCCCACTCCAGGCATTAAGGCTAGGATGTTGACTGAAAAATGGAAGGACTATCTGTCACATGCACAGCTATTCTACAACTCGCTGTCCAAGGTAGAGAAGCTGCACGTGGCAAACGCCTTGTCATTCGAACTTGATCATTGCGACGAGCAAATTGTATATGAACGTATTGTATCGAGACTGACTGAAATTGATCTCGAGCTGGCACAGATGGTTGCAGTCAAGGTTGGAGCACCGACACCTCAGGAACAAACCAAACCCAATCATGGAAAGACGGCCAAAGGTCTAAGCCAGTTCGATTTCATGCCAGAGAAGCCTACAATCAAGTCACGACGCATTGCCATTTTGATCGCAGATGGATTTGACGAAGTGTCTTATAACGGCGTGGTCGCTGCCATCAAGGCTCAGTCGGCATTACCATTCACGATTGCTCCAAAGAGACAGCCTGTAAAGTCTGTTCAGGGAGGCAGTGTCAAACCTGACCATTTCTTGAATGGTATGCGGTCGACTATGTTCGACTCTGTATTTGTGCCGGGTGGCGAAGAGTCTGTGAAGACCTTAGCGGGTATTGGTCTGGCCAGATTCTGGGTTCGAGAGGCATTTGGACACTTGAAGGCAATTGGTGCTGTTGGTGAAGGTATCAGGCTCGTTGACGCTGCCGTCCGCGAGTGCGATGGTGTCAAGCTTGCTGGAGCAGATGAAACCGTTGTAAATTGGTATGGTGTGGTCACTGCTGCAAAGCCTTCGAACACTGAAAATTGGTTGAGTGGTAAGGTCGAACTTGTCAAAGGGGCCAAGGGCTTCCTCGAGAACTACTTCTATGAGATCTCGATGCACAAGAATTGGGCTCGAGAGCTGGATGGACTGTCAGATCAGATTACTATCTAGAAACATGGAGACGGAAGCATTATAATAGCCTTGTATGAATAATGCAAGACATGATCCCACTAGACGTTGTCCATGCACATGCTAGGGCCAAAGTAAGGCTGAACGCGTAGTCATGCACATTAGAGGAGTCCAGCTTACAGTCAGCACCAATCACACGCCTCTATTGCAGTACATTGGGGCTGGCCTTCCTGCACCAGTTCGATCTGGAACATGTTGCATCAAGCTTTGAATGGGACATATCCTTGATGATGTTGGACGCGTACTGTATGCGCAGATTCTAGTGCTTCTACACTAGATACCCTTATCGAGCTTGCACATCTAATCGTTCGCGTGAGCTAACGCCCGTATTTCGAGTGGCACAACATCTGGGGCACGAGAAACATGTCAAGATCGTGATATTACGCTGCAACTAACCGAAGAAGCTCTTCGTGACCTTTCGTGCTTGCCCTCTACCCTCTTTGCTTCCGGTTGTATGAGGACAGTGCAAGCTACAATCAATTCCTATAGCAAGGCAAAAAGATGGCTGAAGACCCTCAGCCTCAGCCATTGACTCTACAACAACGGATAGCTGCGCTGAATGCAAGCCATGTAGGTCGATCGCCATCTGAGGCACCATCTCTACGACCAAAGCCAGGTCCGATTGTCAAACAGAAGTCCTTTAACATACCAAACGAAAATCTCCTCAGTACCCAGCCTGGAACTGCGAATCTACCAGCTGGTCCACCACCTTTGCCAGCTCGAAAGGCTCCGCCTCCTCTACCAAGCAGGAAGAGCCAGCAGATAAAGCAAGAGATAGCGTCTGATGCGAACGGTCGGCCCGCTGTCACAACCACAAGAACAAAATCAGAGGACAATGGCAGGGTCAAGGCTCCGGTGTGGCACGAGGCCATGATACTCCCGCCTATACATACGAGACCAGACCCTAATACTTGCCAGAAACCTGCCTCTAGACCTCAAGCCACTACAAGAACGCCATCGGTCTCAAGTACAGCTAGCACGCGCACAACAACATCTAATGGCTCGCGACCTCCGCCTTTACCTTCACGAAAGAGCACAGATGATGGAAGCACTATCCTTCCACGAAAGTTGCCTCCAATGCCCTCAGTTGAACAAATGGATCGAGCCAGAAAGGCTTCGTTCGCAAGCATAGAGAGTACACAGTCTGCAGAGCCAGTACCACCTCTGCCTACAAGGAGGCCATCTGCTGTTCCTTCACTCAAGCAAGCACGCCAGTCTATACAGGCCTTAGCCGTCTCAGACGAGCCACCACCAATTCCGCGAGCATCACGACCAGATCTAGCTGCATTACAAGCGACTAAACCAAAACTCAATGGTCATTCTACAGTTGCTCCTTCTGAAGCTCACCCGTGCATGACCTGTCGTGATTTCTCTGGTCCTGACAATCACGCAGCTCAATTCCCTAGACAAAATGTTTCGTCTCTGCCACAGCTAGCACAGCAGCTTGTAGCACCTTTCTCATCGCCCACAGACAAGGCTCGTGCAATCTTCACCTGGCTGCATTACAACATCGACTACAATACTAGAGACTTCTTCGCAGGTAATATCAAAAGCTCGACGCCACAATCCACTTTACAGTCAGGTCTAGCAGTTTGCGAAGGCTACGCCGCTCTTTTCACATGTCTAGCTACTTATGCTGGCTTAGAATCTAAGGTGGTAAGTGGTCATGGCAAAGGCTTCGGTCACATTGCACTTGCACCAGGAGCACCATTACCACCCTACGAAGGCAATCACGCCTGGAATGTAATCAAGATTGACAATGGTGAATGGAAGTTAATAGACTCCTGCTGGGGCGCGGGTCATGTACAAGGTGCCAATAGTCCTTACGTTTGCAAATTCAGCCCCGAACGCTTCACTCAGTCGAACGAGGAATTCGGGATAGATCATTTCCCGAACAATCAGAACGACTTCTACACCGGTCGAGCTATGTCATGGGAGGAATACATCCAAATCAATCCTGCTTTGTGGCCATATACGTTCGAGAGACCGACACTCTTCGATAATGCCAAAACCGATTATAGTGTAGGAAAGAATACCGTTCTTCCGCCCAACCGAAACATCAGTGTGTATCAGCAGGGCACAGTACGTTTCCATTTCGGGTTGCTTTGTCCGCACTGGACATTAGAAAGACATACTAGAAAAGGACCACCGCCCGTATTTATCTTGGCTTGTGGCGGTATCGATGGCAGAAACAAGCATTACGTCCCTCTTGAACATGTCAAAGGAAATGGCAGTGGTGGTGATTTATGGTATGCTGATGTTCATGCGAGAGAGCTAGGTGCCCCTGGTGAAACACTTACGTTGTTTGCTGTGACCAGCTTCGGAAATAGACAAGACGCTCGAGGCCTGTCTGTGCAAGAATTCAAGGCTGGTATAGGAAGGACTGCTATGGGCTTTGTCGGCGTCGCAGCCTGGACGTTAGTATAGTGCTTTGAGCATCTGATCAGTAATGAGCATACCTAGGTAATAGCCGCTTTCGTATAAGCGACTTGTGTAAATTAGCTCTTCTCCCTAATGACTCCAGGACGTTTTATCCCTAAAGTGAACCTTTTACCTTGCCTAGCAGTACCTAAAATGCTTATCGCGGACTAAAGACCATAACGGCTATTTGAAACGAGCTCTCTATCATTATAGTTTCAGTTCGCCATTAATTCAGCCTTAGTTCCAGCTAATAAGCACCGGGTCTCTGCTTCCACCCATCCTGAGGCAAACTATAGCTCAGCCTCACATTCTTCTGATATCCAGACATGATCGGAGTAGAACTTGACCTCAATTCAAACCCATCCAGCTTCACGAGTGTATCGCTATCCTCCATATTCCACAAGCTGATGCCAATGTAATTGCTTCCTCCGTAATTCAACACGCCTTCGGGAACCGGGTAGCTTGTCTGCGGACCGATGTGGTTCACGTACTTCCCGAACTGCCATCCGTTCACGTATAGCTGCACTCTATACCGTGCTGGTCCGCTGTGAGCTGTACTGGAGCTATTGGTGAAGACGAATGCGAGTGGAATATCGTAGTCAGGCGTAGGCAGATCTAGATCGAATTCTGTAGCGTAGAATTGTACACCGGCGCCAGAGAAGCCTGTCAGGGGTGAAGAATTTGGCGTGAAGATCGATGTGTCGTTGATCGGGGCACCGGGAAGATGGTAGCCTTGTCGTTCGAAGTACATGCTTCCTTCGTTGAGTGGTCCTCTTGTTTTGTCGATGTACTGCTCTCCACCGAGATTGCCGGTCAACTTCCAGGTTATTGGGACGGATGAGCCGGATAAAGTGAGATTATAGGATAGTACACCTCTTGGCTCTCGCATTGTGTCGTTGCCTGGATTAAAGTTTTCGGTCAAGCCCATGTGGTCGATCAATATCGTTACAACATAGTCTTGACCAGATGTCAAGCCTGTCAAAGGGATTGAAACGTTGTTGCTCTGGGATGTCGAGAGTCCAGGGTATTGGAGAACGCTTGTGTTACCAAGCCAGACGCTGTAGCCATAAGCCTGACCACCATCGGTGTATAGCGAGAGACTGGCCGACGACGCTGCAGCAGTGAAGTGCGCCCGATACAGCAACGAGCCGCTATGGTAGCCATACTCGTCGGCATAAGTGACGATCGGGGTCGTGGGTCTGAACTGATTGAATGTACTGGTTTTGTTTGCGGTCGTCCAGGCTGCATCTGAGTAGGAACTGCTAAGCTCGGGTAAGGAGTTCAATGAATACCACTTGAGGCTTGATATCGCTGGTAGGCTCATCTGAGGTGCCGTATAGCTGACTGTAGCTGGCGCAGGCCCGACACTCTTCCCATTGAAGTACAAACCACTATAAGAGGGGGAACCTGGCACGTCTAACGTGGTTGTCCCATTGAGGTCACCTGTTAAGTATAGATTGCCGTTTTGCAATTTGGCTGATCGTATCAAATATCCACCACTGACGACCACATTAGCCTTGCTAGCAGAGGAGTAATTTGAAGTTGGCGAAGGCGACTCTAATTCGAGTGCCCAATAGTCATACGTCTCTTGCCGCCAGGTCAAGTGAATGGTAAGACTCCCACATTCGACAACTCTTGTCTGCGGCAAAACGGTCCATTGCACGATATCGTACTTTCCCTGCGTTACGATGACCACAGATTGAGACCCTGTCGTGAGCTTGCACTGGCCACTAGCTGGCACTGCGAACTCGTGTGTCTCGTTCGAGTCCCCATAGAGAACAAGGATTGTCTTGTCTGCATACTTCTGCCAGGTAAAGATCTCGCCGGAAGAGTATAGCAGACTGGTTCCGTTCAGTGAATAGTCAGTGACATGTACTTTCGAATCCCTTCCATTGAGAGTTAAATGATCGGACAGATTTTTAAGTTGAGGTATTGTGATATTGCCAGCAGACGTGGAGACAGTAAAAGTGTATGGAGTCGAGGCGTAAGAGTTATAGGCTGCATGTCGAACGATATAGATGTCTCCGTCGGTGCTGTTACCGTTTAGGAGCGTAACAGCTATATCTGGTGAACTGGCGTAGGTCCCATTGGTATAATTTGAGGGTGTGGAAGTGATGTATGCTGGCGTCACCTTGATGAAATTAGCCCCGAGTTTGGTTTCTGAATATTTAGCTCTTGTGACGGATCTGTCTTCTGAGATTGGCGCTCCGTAGTCGTAACTCGTATATCCAAGTGGATGTCCCTGTGAACGTTAGTGAGAGAACGTGCACAAGTGAAGATGAGTTTTTACCAGGTTGCCCCAATTTGTGCCGCCATAAGTCATGTAAATATTGAAGAAGGTGACTCGGAAGCTCCAGTTGTTCTTGTAGAAGATTCGCTCGAATTGTTCATTGGTCAAAGTGGCGCACTGTTCAAAGCCATAGCCTCCCCATGGATCGAAAGAACCTATTGAACCATAAGCTAGAACATGAATTAGAAGGACAAAGCTCACCTCCTTGAAATTCAACAATTGAATAAGGGGTACTTGGTGATTGCCGTTCGTGAAGAGTCCAGAATGTTGTGGGGATCGCGTTGGGCTGAATCGTTATTAGCTCAGAGACCTCAACGCGCTGGTACGAAATTCCGTCCCCTCTACACAACCATGAATGCAGGTTTTTGGGAAGACTTACGGTCCAATTGTAGGGCTGTTCGCAATTGAAACCTTGAGGATAGCTGTCGTGACCATATACATCCACATGCGTGGTATATGTCGCATTGTCGGGACTGAAGATACCTTTGGGACTAGCGTCGTTGCTAATTGTTGGTAGCACAATCGAAGCGTTCCGAATTTGATCTATGATGTATTGGAAGTACTGGTTGTTTGGAAAGGTTATGTTGTTTGCTGAAGCTTATTAGCATTTCCCGTTGGAGACGAAGTGAGAGGAGCAAGATTCATAACAGAAGCGAGACAGAATGACAGCGGGAAAAGGTACGTGGAATCTTTACCTGGATTCGTGTATTCATTTTCTGGCTGAATAAGAGCAATCCTGTGTAATTATTAGCTGAGACCAAGCACGCCAGAAGTGCCAGAGAAGACCATTGCATCCTCTCTCGCACACGCGAATCGTACGAGGACTACTTACGGACCACCATTCGTTACCTGATATTTTGCAATAGTCGCACCAACAGACTTCATGTATAGGTCAGTAGCCTGTAAGAAGGTATCATTGGTGCGATAGGTCGAGTTGAGTCTAGTCAGCCAACCCGGGAAGCCACCACCAGACACTTCAGCGTTGATGTAAGGTCCAGGTCGTGCTAGCAGGTAGATACCAGCTTCAGATGCGGCTTCAAAGAAGGGCTCGAGAGCAAAAACACCTTGAGCACGATAGACTCCTTCCTCGCCTTCGAGCAATGCCCAGTCGACATAGAAGGAGACACCATTGTAGCCAAGACTTTTGATCTTCTGGAAGACATCTAGCCAGAGATCTGGTGAAGGTAGTCGAAAAGGATGATATTCGCCAGAGTAGAACACGAGTCTCTCGCCTCTAACATAAAAGCTATACTCGTCCCATGTTACCACGTCCTAAGGATATCAGTGATACGTTATTTCCGGTACAGATATATTCGGGAGAATGTCACACATACCTGGAGGCCTTCACCAGATGTGACAGTCACTCGTGAGCTCAGTGCTACAGGACTGGTGAGCACGGTCGTGATGTAAGACAGAGTTAACAACAATGGTGTTACGACCCTCGCGAACCACATGTTGGATATGTGTGTGTCAACGACGGAGGTCAACGCTGTGGTTCTCGAAGCTCTGAATGTAGCAGGAGGAGTAGTACTTTTTGATTTCTACATAGTCATAGCTCCGGGTAAAGTCTCCAGTCTCCAGGCTATTTGTAAGGTTCCGTGATCAAAGTGCAAAGCTCATCGAAGCTTCCTCAGCAGTAGCCAAGACAGAGCTTGACAGGAACAGGCAGCTCATCCCTCCGGAGAGCTACGATGTGGACGATGATCGACATGCAGCAGCAAGTGCGGAGAAGAGCTGGGGGTTAGCTTGACGTCATTTCGGTAGTTCTTCTGCCGAAAAGGCGGAGCGCCAAGACCTTCACTCTCTTACGTGACTTGGGAAAGGGCAGTTGTGGCAGATGTTTATTCAATGCAAACCTAGAAGAGCTTCGGAAGTCAGTACAGTCCTTCATTGTAGTATCCGACTTACCTTTCGAGTTCTCGTATACAATATAGCTGATACTCACAGCCGGTGCGACTTCTGTCTAAAGGTTAGCTCAGAATCTAGAACAACACCATTAGGAACCTCGATTCTGCAGATCAGAGGTCCGGTACGTGTTCGGGGATGACTTGCTCAATAAATTCGGTGTCGCGCCGTTGAAGAGTCCTGGTGTCGATTAGCTTCGATCCAGGGTCGGGTGGGTTGAGTATACCTCGCCAACCCTCGTTCTGGATCGTCTTCCTCGTGACATCAGCAATGCCGGTATAGGTAGCCTTATGCAGGACCGTCCCTTGTGCCTGCAGTCTAGTCCGCAGTAGGTTGATGGGGTAGACTACAGTGGCACTAATCGCACCAGATGAGGCGCCGATAGCCCCGGTGATAAAATTTCCCATCTCGACATCTTCTTCGTGAACGCCTTGCGCCTTCGCTTTACGTGTCAAAACATACCTTTTACAACTCTCAAAAATGAACAAATCAATTGCAGAGTACGGAAACATGCCGGCCAAACCCATTCCCAGGCCTCGATAGTATGGCCATAGACCACCCTCACGCCACATCGTCCTCGCGGTTTGTGCTATTAGCTTGTTGCCATGAAGACCGCCTTGGACTGTTTCGCACTGCATACGGCTAAAGATGTTAGTGGCACTTGTGCAGGTGGTTTTCAGTACTCACAACTTGAGTGTGTCTAGTGGGTAGACTAAGCATTGAGATACCACACCGCCAAAGCCGCCAGCTAGAAATTGCGCGGTAGCGTGCAAATGTCTCGGATCTGTGCCCTCAAGGTTCGCAAACGTGCGTTTCGCGGCTTCGTACGCTCCAAATTTGAGAGCAGATTCGGGCATCACCTTTACAACATTCAACCCGTTACCAGCGAAGAGACTGCGTATACCACCGGCTCGCCATAGCTCTTTACAAGCATCCACGAGATTCTTGCTGAAATTGCTTAGCGCACTTATTGGTGCGCCTTCCTTCAATGCCTTGTCTATGGTGTCCTTAGGCTTGACCTGTGCGATCAGGTAGACCTTTAGGCGATCTAGAGGTGCTGTGGCTGTTCTTGATACCATGCCAGCCAGACCACCAGCGAGAAAGTAGCCTGGAACAGGAAGAAAATCAATTAGCGAAAGGGTATCTTCGGCCTCTTCCACCTCTGATTGCTCAGGTTCATCTCAAAACGAAACATTAGTTTTTATTGTAGGAAGGGGATCGCAACATGCTGGGCTTTGCAGAGCATCGAGTGGTAGAAGCAAGTAGATCCCCAATGAACAAAGAAAATCATGTGCTTACCCAATCCTTGCAAGGTGTCATTGACGTGCACGTCGCCCTCTTGGTTGACATTTGTGACGGCAGAGTAATAGGTCAGCAAGGCTCGGAGGCTAGGGACGCCATGAGGAATGAAGAGCAGGAAGTCCCTACTGGTGATCAGAATCAATGTGTGTGAATGCAGGACATGCGGTAGCTTTACCTCCATTCTTCAAAACTGATCTTGCCGTCATGATTCGTATCGATTCTATCGAAGAAGTCGTCGAGTTTCGAGTTGCTGACGACTATACCGCTTCGCGCGAATGCTTGACGGAGTTCATCCTTGTCGAGACTGCCACTGTTATCTCGATCTATATTGTCGAATAGCTGGTATAGCTCTTTCTCGGCGTGCTCTATAAAGACTCGAAACTCGTTATACTGTATCTGCCCATTCCCAGAAGTGTCAACAACTTTTAGTACGTCGTAAAGCAGCGAATCTGCATTTTTGAGAGGATGATCGATCTTCTTCAAACCCTTCTTGAGGCCGCGCACGTCTATAGTGCCATTTTCTGTGGCATCTAGACTTTTCCATAAATTCGCTATGCGCTCGTCGCGTTGTGCTGCAGTCTCATCCGACATACTCCGTATTCTTGTGCTTCAGCTGTATGCTATCTCGGCTGAAGCATGGTTGTGTCTTGGGTTGTTCGCCTTGCTGCGCAGCAGCAGACTTTGACAAGTTCTGTGCCTGGCCTCTGTTTGCAGACTGGTTGTACTTCCTCAAGTCCAACGTGAGGTGTCGTCCAAGAGCCTCTCGACACGCGCGAAACGGTAGTAGCTGAAGGTTGTCCCGGCTGCGCTATGAAGCTTGGTTCCATGTGTGATGCAATAAGTATATTGTGGAGCTGCCAACTCGGTGAGGCGGAATGCATCCAGTCTTGATTTGAGGAATTCTAGGCGTCCTATCGCCTGCATTCAGGTACTTTTGGGTCTCACAAATAGGCACTGCAGTGCATCCAAATCACTGGCATTGCTGCCGGTGCTGAGGTCAATGCCGAAGGTCGAGCTCGTTGTTTGGTGAAAGCCGAGCGCTCATCGAATGCGAGCACAGCCATGGCGAATGGTCAAGCGTGAAAAGTATATAGAAATGCTGTTGATGCAGTGCCTAATTGCAAACAGCACCATCATACAAAGAACAACACCAATTGTCTACTGCTAAAAGCCTGCTTTCACTAAGACCACTACGAACTCGACAATCATCGCAAAATGCCTCCTCCAATTGCACCGAAAGAATTCGTACTCGACCTAGAGACGGGTCTTGCTCTTGCACTGGCCTTCTCGTTTATGCCAATCGCTCAAGGACTAGCTTCTTACCTGCTTCCTAAGAGCATCTCGAGGAAATATTACTGGATCTTTGTATGGGGTGCTTACGATGTGCTTACACACGGTATCATCGAGGGAAGCTTTCTATACCATTGCTTCTTCTCCTATGAGACAATAGCAATCACATCAGATTACCCTCATCCAGCTTCCTTAGGCAACAAAGGACCTTACTTCCTTGGCTATGCTGATCGCAACTATGGGTCTTTCTATTCGCAAGGACCAATGGCTCGACTTTGGCAGGAATACGCAAAGGCAGACAGTCGTTGGGGTGGTGCAGACTTGACTGTGATATCTTTGGAGCTATTGACAGTCTTTGGTGCTGGTCCTCTCGCGGCTTGCGTCTGCTACCTCATTGCCAAGGCGTCAAATACACAAGATACGAGTAAGAAGGCCTTGCTGGATGCCAAGATGTGGTTTGTGGCAGTGGTTCTGTCTACGGGTGAATTGGTAAGTGTCAAACGTGATCTTGTGCTAATGAGCAGTAAGCTAACGACATCTGCAGTATGGAGGATTTATGACCTTTGCACCAGAATGGTTGTCCGCAAATTCGTCTCTCGCAACGGACGACCCAGTCTTCCTCTGGCTTTACCTGTTCTTCTTCAACACGATCTGGGTATGGATCCCACTCTGGATATTGTACGAAGGATATCGAGAGCTAAGTAGCGCCTTCGTGCGAGGTGCAAGCTCACAGCAACTCAAGAAAATCTCATGAAGTGACCAATCAATGAGTTACTGGATGGATTGTGGTAATCGCAACATTGCACATGTTCGCGGTACTTGGAGGTTATATTCAGGCTCATCCATCATGGTTTCTGCAATAACCTGGAATCCGACTTTCTTGTACAGAGGTTCTCCGGCCGGGCGACTATTAAGCCAACAAACAATCTTCTGCCTATCCGCTTCATCTGTTACCACCTTTAAGAGCTGACTTGCGACACCACGACCTTGATATTCCGGCAAAGTCATAAGACGTCGAATGAACATATGCTTCTTGCCACGAATAGAAGCAATGTAATGATTTCGCGTTGTGACGTATATCGCTTCACCAATCCGGAGTCGAGCAGCTCGATCAGCATCGTCCTGGCTTTGCAAAGTTTGAGCTTTGGCTTCGAGATCTTCGGCAATATTAGACGCAAGGTCTTTTACATCTGGCACCTCCTTCTGATTTCCGCTCGCTAGTTCTGGTTTCTTAGCGAACGGGTCGACCTTATCAAGTACGATATACCCTTCCAGCCAATGGCAGAAACCCACAATCTTCTCCTTGGTAGAATCAGCAGGATGTGGTATGACTGCCTTGACGAGCCGATAGGTCGGATCTGTGAGTGCTTCTCGGACAGCTTTTACGGTGGACTCATATTCACTTCTCTCGGTGAACATCACCATCCAGGTCTTCAGCGGATCACCTTCAAGAGCAAGGTCATTGATCTCGGCTAGTGCTGTTACATCGTCTTCGGAAGTTACCGACTGCAGCGCGACTTCGAGTCGTGGAAATCTAGTCCTCTCCATATCTCTAACTTATAATCCAATTGTGCCACAAAGTGCCAAGCCCTGAGCATAAAGCGTGAAAAGTTTATAACCAAGTCTGTAACAATAAGAACACCCACTCCGAAAACGAAACTCATATGTTGTAGCAGTCGACGACCCGATAGATGAATCAGGCTGCAGCTTAACCGCCGACTTTAGTTCTAACTTAGGTACATATTGCTGTCGTCGCAGTCGCTGCGAGGTCTTCTTTATCAAGTGCTTACTGGTTAATGACTCAGAGTATCTTTATTCGGTGAAATCCGCGTGAGCAGAACCTATAAGCCATCATCCCCGGGAAATGGCGGAATAGGCGTGATCTAAGCGCCAACCCCCTAAACTTGGTGCCCCGTACCGTTCAACAATCAGCCCAGCTGGATCAACTTTTCTGTTTCACTGGCAGGATTGAGTGATGTACTCTAGCAGATTCATAAAAGTCGAAAGGTTTCTACGTATTCTCCCTGAGTCAACTAACAAGCTGAACACGCAAATGACTGTGATCATGAACCCGAGCCAGTACTTCTTGCCCTAGCCAGAAGCCTTTGTCTTTCGACACCAGAAAATTGGCGACCAAACCACGAATGGCATTGAAGGCAATGTTTTGAGAGCCCGAGAATGGTTGCCCAGGTACCACTATCAGTTTGACCAAGAGACTTACAATTGCGAAGACAGCACTTGCACAGTCTCGGATTGATGGCCAATTTCCCTCCAAAGGTGGCGAGATAAGCAAGACCACGACCAGCACCTGTGGTGTGGTGATGATCTTTCAACTTCCTTTCATAACAGCTTGAAGACAACTTTCCATGAGCTTTATTTTCGTCGCTGTGCGCGAATAGCTTTTTCTAATCAATACCATATCGTGGACTGCGCATTCGAATGTTCGCGATCGTGAATCAGTCGTCCATCAAAGATTAGATGTGTGGCCAGGGGTAAGCATTATAGTATGTCCGCATAAATGAGAATACTGCATCGTACTTTACTATTATGCAACCTTGATCAGTCTGATCCTGCTACTAGCACCTGGGAGCACACTGGCAGACTCCCATGAGGTGTTGCAAAATGCGGTTTGCCGGAGTCTTCTGCCTTGTTATCACTTTATTATACGTTTGCAACTAAGGTGAGATGGTCCTGATGATAGCTTGTTCATGTTGTTTTGACTTGTACAAAACAACAACTCGCGACCTTTTGCAGGTCAGTTCTTTCTTAGTACTGATGCTTGCTGCTGAGTTCATTTTGGGTCATGTTTCTTTATGAGTCGAGGTGGTGGACCCATTCTGTTCATTGACTTCTCCTCTTCTGCGGAAGGCTTCCTGCCGTACACTGTATAGCAACGATAGTATGAATGTACCTTCTTACAATCTTGCAAGCACTCCCTCACGCTAGCTAAGAACAACTCGATGTCGTCCCTGGACCACATAAGCACTTCACTGAAGAGCTTATAACACGATGCCGCGAGAGAATCATGCACCAGAGTCTGCATGTGTCTACCGATCTTTTTGAGATTCTGTCGAAGTGGCCAGCTGCCAACTGGGATTTTGACAATCTCTTCGTGAACATCGACGTATCCAGCTGATTCCATCCATCGCTTGACCGAAGGCGCGATACGGATTGGACGACCAGCCTGGTTTGCAGAAGAAACCATCCACTCCGACCATGCTCGTAGAGGCCAGTTAGGCGGCATGGTATCATCGTCACACCATGGAACATTGTCAATCTCACAGCACTCGATCCAGCCTGTACCCGGAGTAATGTACTTACGAGCCGTGATGAGCATCTGTTGGTAATTTTCTAAGCTTCCAAGCAGACTTTGACAGAAGATAAAGTCAAAGCTATTGAGCGGGCGGCACCAATCGGCTTCGGCACAATCTTGCTGTTCGAATGTGACATTTGGAGGCACGTCTTTTGGTTGAATAGGAGATAGATCTATACCAGTAATTTCAGCATCAGGAAATACGTGGTCTGCTAGTGATATTGCCCAGACTCCTGATCCAGTGCCTATGTCGAGGACGGATTTTGGATTGTCCACCGGTGCTAGGAACAGACTGTCTCCATATGCAAATCTGATGATCCTGAATTGTAGATCCATACGCTCGATCTCTTGAGCATCGTTTGGGAATAGGTAGCTTCCTGCTTTGTATTTGTGGTAAGTTCGGCCATAATGCCGAGGATAGTCCTCTATGCTCTCATCTATCGAAAACGTGGTCGGATCTTCGTTGGAAGACGTGGATGAGCCACTGTCTGCTACTAATGGAGAAGTCGTGCCAACTTCGTCATCAGGGTGTTCTTCGAGCGCTGGTGGCTGGTCGGTATGACTGCCGTTCGTGATTGCATTGGTTGACCCATCTGGTTGGGCCATTATTCATTGCAATATTGCGGCACACTTCTCGCACTACCTTGTTCCAAGCGGCTGGGATTCGAGCTTTGACCCAGAGAGATAGGACTATTTCTGGTCGAGCAGAAATCCATACATGACACTTTGCAATTACCTTCGCAGACAAAGCATCCCGTCAATTCGAGTGGTCAATTGCGAGTAGTCGGAAAAGACTTCGTTAGTAAGAAATCCAAGTCCAGAAGCAAATTTGAAGTATAGCAAAATTTATGGTATCTCGAAAGGCATCTCTGTTTTGCTGCTGTTCCCGAGCTTCCTAAAGTATCTCATGACAAGCAATTACGCGACTGTGGTGCCGAACAAAACGTAACATGCAGAGGGTTGAAGCAAACAATGGAGATCAGCTCCTGTACTCCGTCGAAGTTGCACTGACTGCCCAAGCAAACAAGCTCGCTTGACGATTTTCGGAGGAAAGAGCTACAGAATTGACATGGTAGATTCAACTGTCTGTATCCGAGCGGGTCACGATTTAGCTTCGCTGTAGGACTAGCATTTATTACACCCAAAATTCAGCACGGATAGACGATTTAGTGCCCGCAGAAACTGCCAAGCTGGAGCTATATCACGAGCTTTGTTGCAGATCCTACCACACTACGCCAGCTAGCATCTAAGCGAAGGAGGGGTAATCCAAGAAGCCTGCAGAGAACAGCTTGTAAAGATTCAACAGTTGACTGTCTACTGCCGACTACTGCAGAACGAAAGTCCCAAGGACAAACCTTGATATCTCCTAGCTCGACTCGTTCCCCAATTTCAGTATCGCGCGTCCGTAGAGTCTCCATTTTAGCTGCATACACGAGTCAGACGTGCAGCATGCGAGACCTGAAGGTGACAGATCCATCTTGACAACCCAGGATTTTGGCTTTCGCTGCTGTAAGCTGTCTACCTGGCACGGAATTATTGGTCCCAAGTCGCAGGATCCGGACCTCCCCGACGTTGGATCCAACCAGACGGTTCGTCAGCACCGGCGATCTGGTATGATGGTCTGTACATTCGTGCATCCAGCAGCACGACTGACACACACGCCAGGTGGTGACAAGTCTGGTATCGAATCATACCACGGGATGAGCAATGAATTGCCGTCCTCGACGCAGCCACACCATCTTGACCGTTTCATGGTCGCTTGGATCAATTGTTTCGCGGGAGATTTGTTGCAGCTCCTAGCTCCTATCTCATTTGCATCTCTTCTCAACGATATTTGCGCCATGCTCATCATATTCCTTCTTTGATATCCACATCTGATGGAAAGTGCCTAAACTTGCAACAATGCTGCCACCAATCCAGCTTCCGAATTTGCGTTCTACTGGCATACCCGCAGCATTGACACGGACTTTAGTACTCGGGTGTGCTTTGGTCAGCTCGCTTTGCACGCGTTCAGGTAAAGTCTTAATTAGAGAGCCACCTCCAGTAATCACGACACTAGCCAGAAGCAATGGTCTGAGATCCACGTCGCATTGGTTGATGCACATCTTGACCAAGCCGGGAATGGTCTGATTCTGCTCTGGAGCAGGAAAATGTTGTGCATCGTAACTACCACTCGGGGCAGGTATGTGGCATTGAGCATCAAATAGCGTTTCAACAATCCTGACACGTTCGGCTGGAGAGAAAATCTGATTATATCCGTTAGGGAACTCGAACGGATGCGGATCTTGATCTCGTATCGTAGATTCACCTTGTCCCCTGAATGGTATTTGTTGATTCCAGGCCTGCAGTGATATTTCTTTGAATTCGAGACAGGTCTTTTCTTCCTGGTACCTACGATAGGTATCTTGAGGAGGCTTCTCGAATTGGTCAAACTTTTTCAAGACAGCATTCGCTGGTTCGCCTGGTAGCACTCTCTCCTTCGATTTGACTAAGTAATGCGGTGTGATGGTAATTGGAGGATGGTTCGAGGCTAGCATGCTTCGGACTTGCGATGAGAGATAGTCGCCGCCGAGATGGGAGCGCGTTATGCTCTTTTTGAGTATCATGCCATCGTGCACAGCGGCTACCGATAAGTTCGAAGCGCCAATGTCGATGACCAATGCTGTGGACTTGCCCATGCTGAAGGCAGACAGGACACTGGATTTGGAAATGTAGAACGCTGGGGCTGCCCAGCTTTCCAGCGCCAGTTCGATCGATTTCTCGCGGTTCTTGGCAGGATTCCAGTTTGGCTCACTCATGAACAAGGGGTGATCTTCCAAAGCTCTTTCGGTGTCTTCAGCTTCTGCCATTGCCTTCTGTAGATCTTGTACTGCTGTAACATCGTTGAGCCATTCTTGTAGGGCCTTGTTAGGTCGCACGCCTGTCAATTTGGACGCGAACGAGTACTTCCATAATTGTTCGGCGGTGTCCCAGTCCTCGACAATTCCATCTCTGGAGTATGGGTTTCTGATATCCACATTATCTCTTGGGACATCTATAACATGATCGCCGAACAACTTCTGGTCCTTGTAAAAAGCATAATACGATGGCACTATTGACTTTGGTGTGTCCTCCCCAGCGAACCCAGCTCTCGTCGAAGCATAACCCGGGTCGAGGACAATTGCTGAAACCTCATCTGTAGATACTTAGTATTGACTTCAGCTTTCGTGAGTTTGCGCCTACCTCCAGCATACTCCGCCGTGCGCGGTTCGTCTTTCGTAGTCAATGTTGTCATGGTCACCGGAATGCACTCATTGCTCACTCGGTAGGCAGGATTCGTGAAGAGGCGATCAACGTGGTCAACACATACAAAGCACCATAGTAAGTAGGTACTTTTGAAAAGGTTACGCAGAACACGCGTTGACGCGCTCAGCGCTGCCAAGCCTGCAAAGTGCCTACGTCAATGCTTAAGTTTACGTGCTCTAGGCTATCTACCGCTTATACGCTGAACGTGACTCGAGCTCTTGCTCTGAAATGGGTTTCTTTGATCATGCATTTCGCATGAGTACTTTGTTTCTTACACTATAAATCGTCTATGTAGCAGTCGGACGACGACTGTGCTAGGTCCTTCACTAATGCTTCTGCATCCACTGTCGGGTCTGCAATACTGTTCCTTAGCTCCTCCCATCTATTAGACCTAGCCGAGCATCGAATATTCACTGTTGGGGTTGTGATCATACTGTCCGAAACGCTATTGAAATTGCTTTGGCCGCCGATTTCGGTGACTTGAGCTATTTCCGAGTGAGTATGTGAATGATGGAACAGCTCTGGATTGACCGTTATGCACTTCATGCCCTCGTCTCTGCACGCTTCAAGCAGGCGAACGTCGTATGCTTTACATGGGTGGCCTCCGTCTCTGCTGGGTTCACGAACGGCAAGCTCATAGTGCAACCTCGTCGCAGCTCTTTTCGTCACAGCATACGCAAACGAGCACAGTGGCTGTACCGATTGATGGACGAGTCGCTGCTGGTTATTAGCGCCGAGGCCTAGCAGAAATTCTCTCGTCCACGAATGAAGCTTCTCCAAGGTCGGCATAGCTGGATCAGCGTACGCTTTAATGCTTGGGATAATCATGCCTCTTGTAGCATCGAAGTAATCTCCACAGTGACCGAGCCAGAGAATGTCCCAGTCATCAGTATTGCCATAATATCCTTCAGACGATGCGAGAAGTTCTCGAATGGCATATGCAGTTTGAGGCATTTGCGTAGTGCGTATCCTAGTATCCCAGTCCACATCGTCCTCCAATATCAAGGCAGTCTCGTCTGTGCTGTTTAAGAAGTGTGCCAAGACGTTGCGATGTCCCAGCCAGGCTAACGCTGAACCGCGATCCAGCAGAGAGTTCTTCGGTGCCTGCAGACTAGTGATGTCGGCCTCGCTCCATCTTGGTTGGGAAGGGATAGCAATCTCGAGACCGGTGAGCTCAGCTGCACTAAGTAATGATGGTTGACGTGGCGAGCCTTGTCGAGACACAGCGTAAATTTTGCTGAAGCCTAAAGTAGAATTTGCGGAATGGTCATTATCGTGGCGGCTTTCCAATATCGACCACGCACAAATCTGCCAGGCAAAGTATAGCTGACTGGTAATGAGTAAGGAAATGAATAGACATATCCCTTCTCGAAAGTAATGTGTTCTTGTTACGGGTCGAACGATGGGGCTTGACGGCAGAGCTATCATCCTTTCCTTTGTGCCAAACATTTCAAGAAAACTGAGTCTGTTCTCTGCCTGCGAGATGCGATGCCTGCACCAACAGAGGAGTGAAATGAATGGCTTGCGCGGCAGCCCGAATTAGGTAATGTTATGAAAGGAAGGAACGACTTTTCAGGTCCAGCCTGCCACGAGGATGATGGATGTTTGTGCAACGTTTGAGCAGACTAGAATGCACAGAACGAAATGAAATGCAGCGAAGCGCGGTGATGAAACAAATTTCCTGTGTTACAGTAGAGCGGAACGTAGTCCCTCGATGCTGGAGAGTCACTTACTGTTCTTATCAGATGCCGGCGGTTGACGAAACATGACGATGCTAGCCGGCGCAAAACATCAAAGCGCTGCACGGACCATCGTACCTTTCCAGGATAGCATCCACGGCAAGATGTGTATCAGTTGGTTCGACCTTGTTATGTGGAACCTGTGCAGACACGTCTCAAAGACTTGATCGGCCTTTCAGGCTGGAATGCTGCAGCTCTCGATCATCTAGTAATCTTTGACTGTGACCACCGAGAAGTATGTTCGTGGTAGATCAAACGCGTCAGCTTACGCGTAAAGCATAGTGGTAACCAGAGAGTTTATGGAAGTCTTATGTTCTTACGAGCCTGGATATACAAGGATGAAGGATAGCAGTTTGAGATTTCGAATTCTAGAGGTTCTGCAAAAGGCTCCATAAAGTTAGCTTGTTTCGATTGAAAATCCACCTGTGGTCGTCGACAACATGCCAACCTATGAATTCTACTTTGTTGCTTCCCGCATGCCGCGACAACTTGTAAAGCACGAGCCTCCTTCATCGTCATCATCATCTGCAGATAAGGTTGAGCTGGGCGAGATGGATGAAATCGCCGAAGATCTCAGGTATGGTGGTGAAGATCGTTGTGCAGCCTGTTTCCGTAATGCGTTTCGCTTGGCCGCGTTTCACCCTTCCATTCCCGTGCATCTACTGCAGTTGTGCTGCTTGAATCTTGCTACATTGACGAGGTCTGATCTCCATGATATGTGTAATGCAAATGCCCATACTCACACTCCACCTAACACACCCTGAAGTTTACGGCAAGACAATCGCGTCTCCGAATCGCGGACCGAGAGCAGTGTAGTACTGTGCGAGGCTACCGACATTAGCGACACGTGTATCGAGTCCCATGAGAAATCCAGGACCAAAAGAGTCGAAATTGTATGCGCAGAGCTTGAGTTCGCAGCTGTGGCAGGAGCGAACAGAGACTTTCCTGGGAAGCTGCTAGTCGTGGCTGCTCCGAAGCTACCGAAAGCGTGCGGGCGTGCGAGCAGATACTGCTGTTCAGATGGCATTAGTTCTCGTGCGTTGAAATCGTGTTTAGTGGCTCTGTGCAGAGGCTGAAGGGAGTACACACTCTATGAAATGGCCAGAGTGAGTCCAACGATTTCAAGGCGTCGCATATGGCTGCCGTTGGTACTCATAGCAGCTGTCACCCTGTGGTATCGACGACAGCACGGTATTATCAAGACCTACACGTCACCCAAATGGGACGTGGTTGATTTTCAGATTCAAGAGCACAAAAGTAGTCAAGACGCCTATATTGATGATGCAGAACCCGAAGGTATGCGACACCGTCATGGTCACGAACACATAGAGCACGACTATCAAGCCCAGATAGATGCTATCCGTAACAGACCAGCGTTTCAGCAACAGCAATTGTCGTATGATGCACTTCAAGACAAGATACACCAGTTCATCCAGTGGGATCGCCCTTCCACAGACCATTGGCCGGCTTGGCATGACTATGACAGTGCTGACTACGACCCAAATCGCTGGGAGGCTCTTGATAGGTAGGCCTATCTCGGAGTGAAATTTACGCAGATAGCTAACATTGTGCAGACAATATGGCTACTACCTCAACAACTCAATACAGGAGCTCGAAGCTGCAGGCCGGAAACCTGAAGCATATCTGCCTTATCCGGACTACAACTCTGAATCATGGAGCAAGAGGTGGCATGGACAATATTTCGCCTGCGACGGGCCTAGACAGGAACCCATACTTGACTCTGAGGATGATGAGTTAATCATACGCGGCTACAAAACATCCGCGCAAAACTTCCCAGCTGAAACTGTCGGTTCAGCGACTGTGCTTGGCCTCGACATGGATACCTGCTTCGATCGCTATTCAAGGTATTCCCCGTACGGCATGAGTGACGACGCTACTGGAGGCAAAGCGAAGCAAATCAAGTGGGATCGTGTGAAATGGGGTGCGTTGCAAGAGGCATGCCTAGAGAAAAATGCAGGTCGATATGCAGTAGACGCTCGAGTGCTTACCTCACTCAGACCCAGCATGGCCATGCAAGAGGGCAATGATCCTTTTGAGGAGGACAAGGTGCGCAAGAAGATTGGCAATTACGAGCTACGACAATACAAGTCTAGGATTGCTATTTTGGTCAGGACCTGGGAAGGCTACGATTATAAAGAGAACGATATTCAGGCTATCCGAGCTTTAGTCACCGAGACCTCGTTGCTTAGTGGTGGAGAATACCAGGTCTTCCTTTTCGTAAACATCAAGCAGCGAGAGGCTGATATCTACAGCGACGACCGAACCTATAAAGAGCTCCTGAAACAAACCGTTCCAGCTGAACTCAGAGATATGGCTATTTTGTGGACTGAACGTGTCTGTGAGGAGTGGTATCCTCATGTCGGCGACTGGCAAGTGTACTGGCAGCAGTTCATGCCATTACAATGGTTTTCAAAGCAACATCCGGAATTTGACTATATTTGGAATTGGGAGACTGATGCAAGATATACCGGCAATCATTATCATTTCCTCGAGAAAATATCAGAGTTTTCCAAGAAAACGCCACGGAAGCACTTATGGGAGCGCAATAGTCGATTCTACTTCCCTGGATCTTGGGACAACTACAACGCATTCCTTGCTGACACGGACGAGCAGATACTAAACGCCTCATCGATGGGCTTGATTGATGAGCCTGTTTGGGGACCTCAGCCATATGCACCATTCCAGTATCCTCTTGGCCCGCTGCCACCCACCACAGCAGACGAGGACAATTTCGAATGGGGTGTTGGCGAAGAAGCAGATCTCATTACGTTGCAACCAATATGGGATCCTTCGGAAACAGAATGGTCTTACAGAAATCACATCTGGAACTTCATTCCACAAGTCCGACCTCACTTTACCGCAGAAAACGGCAATGCAGACGGCTTCGATCATCCAGGGTTTCCTACAATTCCGCGCCGCGTGTTCATCAACACTGTTACTCGCTTTAGCAAGAAAATGCTGCATGTCATGCACATGGAAAACCTGCAAGGACGATCAATGCAAGCCGAGATGTGGCCAGCAACTGTAGCACTACAACATGGCCTGAAAGCAGTCTATGCTCCTCACCCTATTTGGACGGATCGTGTGTGGCCTGCCTGGTATGCTGAGGCAGTATTCAACGCTAATGACGGAATACCTGCTAGGTGGGGCCAGCAACTCGATAGTCCTTACAACCACGACCGCGAAGCCAACTTTGGCGGCTGGAGCTGGTATTATAGGTCCGTCTTTCCGCATGTTCTGTTCCGCAAATGGCTCGGCTGGAAAGCACATGATTGGGGATGGGATGCAGATATCGCCAAAGATACCGAGCAAAGAGATAAGGCACAGCTGGCGCAGAAATTAGGTCTAGACGTGAAAGAGCTCCAGGATCTACGTATGTGCTTGCCAGGTATGCTGTTGCATCCTGTCAAGAATGTATACGAAGGTGCTGATGGTGGTTGAAGCGGCATATACTTCATGACTTTCACCAGGTATTGCGATTGAAGCTGAAATGAGAACACGAATCGAGTCCCGATCACGAGTTCATTGATCTTGTATGCAAAAGCCTATCTTTGTTGAAGATGAACGAACCTGTATGAAAATACCTTAGATATAGAACGACCACACTTCAACCATGAACTAATAGTCAAAATTCTCAAATTCAATAGTTCTCCCATTCAACCACTCTTGGACTTGTTTCCGCATCGCTGGAGCCATGCAAAGATACCAATTCGCAATCTTAGCTCCTTCCTTTTCGATACCTGTCAGGTCCTCCTTCGTTATACGCCTTCTTCGAACGACAGCCTTATCATTGCCACCAATCGACTCGACCTGACTCATCTTCACCTTGTTCTCATCAGTGACACCAGTCACAAAAAGACGCACATTCTTCCTGACTCTCCCCGTCAGCTTCTCGAGCACATCCTTCACTAATCCAATATCTTTCACAGACAATGTCCAAACCACAATCAAATTCTCATCTCCAGCTCCCATCTGCCCTAGTAAAGGCGTGATTCCGATACCCGCAGCAATGAAGACATTCACTTTCTGACCTGGATCGGCAAACCTGAAACTCCCAGCAAATCCACGCACACCTATCTTCGTCATCCCGCGATCGTTCTGAAAGCTCAGCCATCGTGTGACACTACCTACATTCCGCACCACAACCTCAAATTCGACTTCACTGTTCCCAGCCTGCCACGCGCTCGCAACTGTAAACGTCCTGATGAAATCATCGTTGAGTGCTCCTGGATCATCGTCGCGCATATGGCTGTACCCCATGTAAAGCTCATTACTGAAATCCAACGCAACATATTGACCTGGCGTCCATAAGGGCGGAGAACCAGTGCTGGTATCGGCTCCAGAAAGGAGAAAGCGGTACCTTGTGATTGTGGGCGTGAGGTTTGTCTTCTTGATCAAGGTAGCGGATTTCTCATGCTGATCTGTGAGGCCGTCTCTATACTCATTTGGTGGCAGCCCGGAGATCTTGGTGTCGGCACTTAGTTCTGAGGTTAAGTACCGAACGCGAGGGTTGTAAGGACTCATCCCATCTGTGATTGTGCGTTCGATAGTGGGATTACTCGAGCTGACATCCTTGTTGCTTTCCGTTGGTATGCCGCGAAATTGAAGGCTGTTGGCTACGAACCTCGCAGCTGTGACGGTGAATTTCACTGCTAGACGTGTTTTGGATAATATGTCGGATGCGGCTTTATCGAGCAGGATCTCTGCGTGACCTGTAACGTACAATGTTGTGCCGTTGACCATGTTAGGAATTACCATTCCGGCACGGGAATCGTGGAGAAAGTTACCTAGAGTTTGGTAGAGGTTGTTGCCGCTGTATTCTGGCCAGACGAGGATAGATTTGTTGTTCTCGTGGTAATGACGAATGAAGCCTCTGGATCCGCCTCGGTGATTGCAGTCCATGTCCTCTGGCCCGATTGAGGCGACGAAGAAGACATCTGCCTCGTGAACGTGAGCTATTGCTTCTTCACAAAGACGCGGAGAGTCCGATATCAGTCGCGGTCGTGAACCGTAATGGGAGGATATGTGCTTTTTATTGAGGTATTTAGGACAGTTACCAAGTGATTGGGTGATTTGCAGGACGAGTTGGGCATTTCCTGCTTTGCCTGTGCCACTGACCTTATCGTCGTCGTCATCAGCTTCATCCGTGCTTAAACTGCCAGCCAACATCCTCCCGAAGAGCTTGACACGATCACGCTCCTCGAGATGAATACTCAGTCCACTGACCATTTTGCCACTTTCTGGATCAGGCCGCACAGGCTCCCCATCTGTCTGTGTTCCATACAGCGCTTGCACGACTGGATCGTAGCTTGCATCGACTTGAGTTCGGATGCCCATGATACCGCCACGAGCGACTTGCTGCGCAATTGGAAGATCTCCTCCCCAGATTGTGCACCACACCTGACCTGCATTGTCTGTCGTGCCCAGAGCGATGGTGGGCGATAGTGCAACACGCTGCGCCACTCGGGCAGGTAGTCCTGGGGTCGTTGGGTTGTCCATGTTTGGCACTCGAGTGAGACGATGTATCTTGTTCTCGCCCTCGTGCCAATCCATGGCGTGATAGAAGGCCATATCGACGGGAGGTCTATGAGGACTTTGTCAACTCGAGCCAACTCGAGCCTTACTGCTGAGCCAGCCTACACGTATAGACCGTTCTTTGGCGAGTTCTAATGACGGTCAGCAGTAGCCGGTGGCTCGAAAATAAGAATGAAGCTTGCGGAAGATATGGTGGAAGAGAGGAAGAAGAAACTCTATATGTTCGATTGATTCATGCTGTTGCAAATCGCTGAGTAATCAGCATTTCGTGAGTGAGCACTTTTATGAATATAGTATCAAGATGATCATGCGTATAGCGAAAGCTTCTGAACACATTTGACGGCGCTTGCGAATGAAGAACACATATATTATTTTGTGACATGGGCCACGAGCTGTGAGACTGACCGGGAGGAAGGAACTAAATTTAAGCTATACCTTTTTCAGTCAGTTGTGCTTGCTGATTTAGACCCTTTCTCGAAAAGAGCAACACGGCACATCCGAGTCTCTTAGGAGGGCAATCGCACGAGCATGATGTGCAGGCGTGTTAGCCTGTATCTGGGAGACAGCTCATTGGCGAATGGGACAAGCGAGCTAGAAAAGTCATGCAAGCTGCTAATAATGGTAATTTGTGGCTTGTAGATGTTTCTATTGCCTGCTCTTTACTCGAGGCACTGACCTAGAGTTCCCCAAGCACCATTGTAGCACACAGCTCGGTTGACCGATACTGTTCTCCAATCCACTCAATTTCGTAACGACATAATCATTTGCTTTTTCGTGTCAATCTTACCACCTGAAACACTCCCCTATAGCTCGTCGTGGTGATCTTGTGGCACGTCCGAGTCGGCAACAAAGGTCTCAACGACTTGGGCAGCACCCTTGACTGCATCAGCAACCTTGCCAGCGACACCGGACGCAGACTCAGTAGCAGCTGGTGCAGCTTTAGCCATCGACTCAGGCAAATCAGTCATCACAGTGTCATCGTCAGCATCCTTGGCATCTGAAGAATCCTTGGCTGCCATGACATCGACCTTGTTGCTGCCGTTGTCTTTGATGAAGTTGGCCAAATCTTCAAGAGTTCTTGAGCCGGAATAGTCTACTGGCGAGTCCTTTTTGCCAGCTGGGTAGAGCTTAATGGTTGGGAAGCCTCCGATCTTCTCTGGTACATCGTTTGCAGTAGCGTCGACCTTTGCAATTGCCACCTTCTCGCCGAAGCCGTGCGACTGGTAGAGCTCACCGAGCTGTTCATAGGTAGGAGCTAGAGCCTTGCAGTGACCACACCATGGAGCATAGAACTCGACGAGGACATCCTTGTTAGCCTGGTCAATTGCAATCTCCTTAAAGTTGGTTGCAACAATGACTGAGACTGGACCATCGTTCTTCTCGGGAACTGGCTCAGACTTAATTGAAGGCTTAAGCTTACCATCGCTGTAGTCCTTGACGAAAGCGGCGATCTTCTTTTCTGTGAGCTTGTTGCCATCAAAGGGATATTTCTCGTCTGTCACAGTATCCTGGATGGCAAACGCTGGCCACTTATCAGTTGGAAGATTGAGGTTACCAGCGTGAGCACCGAAAGCCTTTGCGTCTATTGTTGCGAAATTGATCTTGCTCTTGTACTTCTCGGCGATAGGCTTGAGAGTCTTGGCCAAATCAGCTCGCTCTTCCGGTGTCTCGCTGAAGATGTAGGCCAGTGGAAGGCCGGCGGAGATGTAACCTTGGTATGTTTCTGGGCCGATCTCGCCGACCAATGGAGTAGATGCAACCTTGGCAAATTCTTGAATTGCCTCAGCTGTGAAAGCACCATCGTGGATGTCCTTGCCCTCGTCGAAATCTTTGTAGAGTACGACCGCAGGCACCTTCACACCTTCGGCCTTCGCTAGTTCTGGGTCGCTGGTTGCGCCAAAGATGTATTCGTCTCGTAGGGATTCGGCAACCTCAGAGTAGGTTGTGTTCGAGGTCTTGTCATCTGATGCGAAGTATCCGATCAAGACCACCTTGTCGGTTGTCTTGAATTCTTCGAGGGTCTCTTTGGAGAGGAGTGACACAGCTGGCAGCTGCTGCTTGGTCATGTATGAGATGATACTGTGGATTTTTTAGCAATTGGTTCTAGATTCATGGCTATCCGGACATACGCTGGAGCTTTTCTGGCACCCTGGTATGGCCTGACGTTGTCTGGGCCTCGAAAGACCTTGACAGTTGGGTAGCCCTCGACACCGAATTCTCGGCACAAGTCTGCTTCGACCGTGCAGTCAACCTTTGCTAATGCCACATTCTTCTCCTTCAGCTGGGTTGCAGCTTCCTCGTATTCTGGAGCAAGTGCTTTACAGTGTCCGCACCTATAAGTAGCATAAGTTTGAGAGTCTCACAGGAGCAACAGCGAGGCTTACCATGGTGCAAAGAATTCGATCAATGCAAGACTGTTCGATGAAACAAAGTCTTTGAATGTGTCTGTTTTGAGGTCGTGGACATCGGATGCTGCTGCTGTCGCAGCGAGCACGGCCGCCAGGGCCTTGTGTGAGAAGCGCATATTGTATGTGAACGATAGTGAGTATTAGTCCAAGGTAATGGTATTGATCTATTGTCCTTGAGAAGATCAATTCCCAGCCAGTGGTGTAGCGAAATAATTCTGGCAAGTCAGAAGTTACGAAACTTATCTAGCAGTCTGGACTGACCAAAGTGTCCTTCTGCAGGCCCTGCGGCTGAATGTCACTAAACCAAAGAAAGTGGGTCCTGGCCCCTTGTGAACCCTTGGAACGAGGCGAACGAAAGCCAGGAGACACTCTCATTATTGGTCAGCAGCACTACGAACAGCATGATTTTACAAAGGCTTTGTTTGGTAGAATAGTCCAAATGTGTTTGCTGACTGTAGCGTAAAGTTACTGAGCAGGCGAAGAATAATGAAACTGTTTGTAGGGTTGCATGAATGAAATTCTATCACTACGCCATGCTTGAAATTCTCAGACCAGCTCACTACCATCGTGCTGGATATGTGTTCACCCACCTATAACCAACACCTTGCGTGCCAAATTTGTCAAGGCTGTGGCAAGTCATCACTGCTCGGCCTCGTCAGCGAAACGAGTCCTTGCCACGGTTTGCGTATCCGTCGTCTGACCTCCCTTGCCTTCCAATTCAACAGCCATAGCAGCTGCGTCGAGTTTCGCTCTATCAACATCCACCAGAAGCAATAAGGGTAGAGGGAGGAATACTAGAACAGCTAAGAACACAAATGCTGGTCGAATGTCTCCGTAGCGATCCGTTATGGCTCCAATGATAGCCGGACCGAACACACTCGATCCCTTGTCCGTGATTGCGTATAAACTGTAGAACGAAGCTTCGAACCCAGGAGGTATCAGCTCACCAAATACAGCTCGACAATAGCTTGATAGACCGCCAAGCACCAGCCCATATATGACGCCCAAGCAATATATCTCGATTGGTGATTGCAACCCGAGTCCTGCATTCTTTATAGCAGGAATGAAGCCCAATACACCATATATCGGTATGATTTCCAATAAGCATACACAGACGATGATGGTATGTGACGCCTTTAGTGAAAAATATCGAGAGAACGTGGCCCAGTAGAAGGCGCCAAAACAGCCCGATACCGTGCCAAGGACACTGATAAGAGCGAGCTGTGTGGGCTGCATTCC
>JAKLMI010000109.1:31021-44461 GCA_022813495.1 Pasadenomyces melaninifex
GCCCAGTAGAAGGCGCCAAAACAGCCCGATACCGTGCCAAGGACACTGATAAGAGCGAGCTGTGTGGGCTGCATTCCAAGATTCGTCTTTGCGAAGAGGATTGCTGTGCCGCTAATAGAGGCAATAGCATCGCTTAGCAGGAACCAAGCAGCCAGAAAGGTCATCATGTCGCGCAACTTCTTGGCCTGCCGTATCGTCTTGAACAACGAGCCCCAGGAGTATTGGACGTAGCCAGTCCAGCCTCGCAGATGTGCTGGGAGAGGTGGACCGGGTCGTGGTCGTAACCATAATGCCGCAGGTATGCTGAAGACCGCCCACCACAGTCCGACCACAAACAAAACCAGACGGAGCGAAAATGTTGTCGAATGTGTCAAAGCGACCAAGAACATGCCCCCAATCTGCACGATCAGGCCTGCAATATATCCAATGCCAATGCCATTTGCAGAGATGCGGGTCGCAAGTCTCATCTCGTTCGATACTGCTGCCGGCATAGATCGTATAGGTAACGTTCTGTCATCTTCATCGTAAGAGGTACTAGAGTTAGCAAGTGAGTCATCGTAGTACTGGTCATCGTGATCCTGCAATAAAGACTCCGTCTCACCTTCACCCCGAGCTTCTATGAGTGATGGATGGTGTCGAACAAGTACTGGCAGAAACGAGTTGAGTAGCACGAATGATGCCCCGAAGCACGTGTTGGCTATAATCGCGAGTAGTGCTCCCAGCAAATAGACCTTAGATACGACTGCAAGGAATAGCATAAGCGCAATTGCACCGGCAAATGCAAAGACCAGCAAGAACGTTTTCCTGAAGCGACCATGATCTGCTGCTCCAGACATAGACACAATGAGCAAGCTCTGTATCAGCACACTTATGGAAAAAGTGTACATTGCAAAACTGGCGGTATTGATCTGAACGTGGCCTAATCGGATGATGCACGCAGGTAGCTCACGTCTTCCCATCGCGCTTATCGCATCACTCGTACTGCGAAAGCTTGCTTTACATGGTGTCGTGCCGTCGCTCAATAGCACACCTTGATCTCGTGCAAGCTGCTCCAGCGTCATAGGTAAGAAGGAGCCCATAGCACATATCGCAAAGACTTCAGCTGCCCAGCCATAGGAATACCATCCTGCTAGCTCTTTTCGAGAGGTGGGACGACTATCTTCGTCCTCGTGTGGTTGCGGACCCATCTCTGTGTCTCTTGACGGATCAGTGCCTGTTAGCGACTCGTCGTCTTCTAGGTCGTCCTCGGAATGCTCATCGTCACCTTCGACCGAGGGTGTTGGTGAAATCAAACTCTGATGTTGCGAAGTCTTCGATTGTGTCCGTGGCAGGGGAGGCCGAACATTTCGAAAGTATAAAGGTTCGTTTCGTGGCACCTGATCACGTCGATAAGCTGAAGTTCACGGCATGTTCGTGAGCGAAGGCATGTGCAGCTGGTTGCTTACCATGAGCAGCCTTGGGTTTCAGGCTTCGCTCTGTTAGGCCCAGGTTCACCGGCATAGCCTACAAAACTTGCAGCTCTCGAGCTTTTAGGCTCTGAAGGACGAAGTGTCTAGTAGAACGTGTTCAATATAAGGATCTGGACAGCTGTATATTGGTAGGAGATGGAATAAGTACTGCCAGAATGTATGCCGACGCTGGAGGAGATAACCGCAGCATTATGAGTAGAGTAGAGAGAACCGCGTATGATGAGCAACAAAATGACTGGAGTCAGTCCAACTTGAGTCTGACACGATCATACTGTGCTAAGCGACAACGAATGAGAAGCTCGAGTAGAGGCACAGCAGAGCATGACCATACTGAGATGGTCTAGCTTCAGCATTATTGCAGAACCAGAATATGATCATGCTGGCATGGGGTGAACGCGGGACAATAATAGGACGACTCGCCAAACCAACAACACCACACCATCTTACCACTAGTATATCTGGTGGGGGCTCGCCTGCCGATCATTCGTGAAAATAAACAGATGCAATAGATCGATTCGCAGATCTGGTTGATTGCGAGATATAGTAGAGAGGTAGTCCGTTCTAAGACAAAAGCTATGGAGCTGTGCTTCTGTTTCTGTCTCGAAATCTTCAGAGATGGAAATATGGTCCCGAATATGACGAGATACGACCCACGCAAAGTCCACGGTAGCAGCACTAGCAGCGCAGAACTCATGCTACTGACCTGCATATGCAAGCCGTGCGGACGCAATTGTGGTTAGCATAGTGAGGACAGCTGCGTCAGCCGATGACTGCGCGAGGTATGGCCGACAAGTACATGTTTACCTTGTAGGGTAGCATGTGAGTGGTACAGGAAATATAGCAGAGAGCTTATTACGTTTATCCTCCGAAATCTTGTAGAGTAAGCTTCTGCTCGACGAGCCCGGATACAATTCACATGCCAGTCAAAAATGTCAAAAGGTACTATACCGAGTAGAGGTGACTGCACGATTGGCACTGAATTACCACCGTAGAGAAACACGTTTGTCCTTACAGACAAATCACGCTGAGCCTCTCCACTCAATCGCTACGGTCATGTCACTGCAGTGCTTTCCCAAGTCCGGCCTGGAATTTGACCATTTCCCAGGTTCGATTGTTCTGTTTGCACCGCATTGAACAGTTCATGATCACCGTACTGTATTGTCGCTCACGCGCATTATTGCTCACACATCTTCGTGATATACCAGGACACTCGACAACTCTCCAAGCACAAGAAGTCAGCCTATATCAATTGCGCAACAGCATTCCGCCCTTGTAGCATTGATTCACGCGAATATTGTGTTTCCTTGATTGTGATACCAAACCCATAAACGACTCAAGATCTTGGATTTACCGAATCACACAGTGCATAGGAGGAGAAGGTCGTTAGGCCTTCTGCGCCGGCGCAGTTGCGCATAACGATATGCTGCATTCATGGCCGAAAGTAAATTGAAAGCAACAGGCTCTGCGGCAATCTCAGCGAGCAGCTACCATGGCGCCAATGGCCACCTTCAGACTGGGAGCCCGTTAAGACCTGTTAATGGCATTACACACAGAGATGCGCTCGCTGGAGGAGATGTTCAGCCTACCAACGCAAATGGCCTGGTCAATACCCAGCATGGTCAAGATGCCACTTCTGCGCAAGCGATTCGCGTAGCGCAACTGCCGACTGAGCTTCAGCAGCTTTTCAGAGAGACATTTCCTGACGAGATTTATGTGCCCATCTCGCAACTCATAGAGCGTGAAGCACAGCTATGCTGGGCCGATCTCGTCAGGCTCATGCAGAGTTTGAGGAGTGTGAAGTTACGCGATTCGACTGAAGTGACCGATCGGTTGAGAGGGGATCCAAAAGCACCCAACGATACTTCGCAGGAGAATCGGCAGAAGAAACGTATGCTCTGGGACTACGCCGAAAATCACAAGCGAATACTGATCAAATTACTCGTGCTCTTACAATGGAGCGAGAAGACAGAAGCAAATCAGGCGACTATTGCACTCAACTGGTATTTGCGAGAGCTAAGAAATTATTTCAATGTAGCTAATGGCACTTTGGGGGAACAGCTGCGACAGCTTCATCAAGTACAAGATCCAGCCCCAGACCTGGAAACCGCTGCAGAGATTCTAGCAGCTGGCAGAAAAGTCGATCTTCCGGACCTTGGCTATAGAGCAGAGCGCAAAATGACTGTTAAGCAAATGCTCAAGACTTTGAGGCGTCTCAATCACATACTGACAGTACGTATGAACACAAAAGAGAAATATGAACTTCCTTGCGCCCTGACCATATGGAGAATACACGATGGTCGGGTCACTTTCGAGGTTAAAGACGAGTTTGAAGTATCTTTTTCAGTGCTCAGCGAAGAGCTTGATTCCAAGTTTTCCACTGTAGACTTGTCGTTCTCTTTCCGGCCAAGACCGGTCATACCAGAATACCTCCTGAACGAGATCTTGACAGTCACAAACAATCAGCTGTGGGAGAAAGGGCTTGATGGCGCTTACAGATATCTGCATGACTTGACTCTAACACAAAAGATGGAAGAGTTCGCCCAGCAAGCCATCAAATTGAGCAGAGGGTCATGGCATAATCACTTAGAAATCGAGATGCACAAGAGAACCCTGGTAGCCCGTTACTGGTCACAACGGCCAGGTCCTAAAAGCTGGGTCGAGTTCGTCATAATGAGTGGTCGCAGGGACGTACATGGCAAGGTTATTGCAGATCCCGTTCCCTATATCCAAGTACGATGGATGAGGGATGGCAAACGTGTTGTCGACCACGACATCATGGTGGACCTTGCGCACATATCGTTTGAGAATGTGATCAATCAAGTCGCCGCGCAGCATATTGACTTTCTGTTCGATGGCATTTATGAAAAGCTTGATAATCTGGAACTGTTCAAAGAAGGTGGGCTGGAGCTAGAGCAGACTTCATCTCGCCTGGACGGACATGATTGTCAACTTTCTATCGAGCTGTCGAAAATGGACCGCATGCAGCTATCGTGTGATGTCGTATCTGGATCAGTGCTAGTATCACCTCCTAGCCAGAGAGCTTCCGCGTTTCAAGCTGATTTGTCCTCGTTGAGGGACCTGGTGGCAGATTTCCCAAGCAGATACCAGCGTTTCCGATGCGGCACCATACAGCAGACACTTGCGATTGCTTTCACGGCTGTTGAGACTCTTGTGCCAGTAACGCGCAGACTCACCCACCAAGATGTTACGGAATTGTTCGGCGCAACGACTCTGCGAGTATCATTCATGAAGCAGAAGGATTGGTCGGAAGAATGGTCACTGGCGGCTACATTCGGTATCGAAGGAGATTGGTGGTGGCTGGTGTACGAAACAAATAGCGGACAGCGAACTTTGCAGTCAATGCCGTATGGAGCTATCCACCTGCGTCCTGCGTTGACCTCAGGATACTTCGACTCTATAGCACGGGAAACGAGACATCGCATCATGCTACAGGTTAATGACGACTCCGCGAGAGAGCTTGGCATAAGGACTGACCTATCTGAAATTCGTCGTGCACAATCTGCAAATTTGAAAATCAATCTAGCTGACTATGGCAAATACAGCTCGATCGACGATGATGCTGTGGTCTCGGCGACCCATTCGGCCTCCGATACGTCGCTCTGCTTGACGACGAAACTCGTTTCCTCGAAGGAGGCTCTCGAACAACTCAGTGCAGCCGGATTAGATCCTTCCATTACCATCGACAAGGACAACTCTCGTCTCATTTTACAACTCCCATGCAAGACGGGCAATACAGCGATGTCCGTATTTTTGGACAAGTTGCGCTATATTGACGACTTGCTCAGCTGCGTCAAATTCGTTCTCAGCACTAAAGAAATTAGGATCCAAAATATCAAATTGCCTGCTGTCATAATCGATTATGCTGCTACAGCAGGCACCACACTCAGTCTGTCGCTATCGTTCGAAACGCCACAAACCCGCCTAAGCTTATTGCCTCCACGACGTAATCCTCAGTGTCTGATATCTCAACACTTGCAAGACCTGTTGTATCGAGAAGGGCACTCCTTGGCTGAGAATCTGGAATTCATGCTACAAATGTTGGTATTACAGTTACAGCTACTTGAATGCTTGCAAGTGCTGCAGGGCAACATGGCTCAGGCTGAAATACC
Source organism: Pasadenomyces melaninifex (assembly GCA_022813495.1). Taxonomy (NCBI): domain Eukaryota; kingdom Fungi; phylum Ascomycota; class Dothideomycetes; genus Pasadenomyces; species Pasadenomyces melaninifex. The sequence continues at coordinate 36,621 of JAKLMI010000109.1, forward strand.
CACTATGAAGGCTTGGGACCAAATGGAATCACGAAAGTGGCTTAAGATGCATATCATGGTTAGGACCCCTGGACGCTTCGCAATCCATTTCGTGTCGAAAAATGCTGCGTTCAAGCACGATGTGGACACGGCTGAAACTCCTGAAGACATGCTTGTCCGACTTGAGATAGAGCATAATGCATCCGATCATGGATCTAAGCTTGGCTACGTCATCCGGCCTGCGATTGAAGAATTCAAGAATTATACTCGACCTTCGTATGCCTCTGACGCGCTGAAGATCCGCCTGCAGGAAAGGGTGCTTAGAGCATCTGATCCCAGATGGCTAAGTCTCGATAATGGAGCTAAATGTTTGTACGATAATCCAGCACCACTACTGATTGCATTCCACGACACAATTCTCGAATGGGTCAAAGAGGCCGTCGATGAATTTGCAAAAGAACCAGCTGCGACACAACCTGACGTTGTGCAGTCATCTGATCGTCTCCAGCAGAATGGACAAAAATTAACTTCACAACCACAAAACAAACCACAACAGGTACAGCCGAATACAGGTCAGAAGATGCAATCTCATCAACAGATTCCGCAAACTCATGGAATGGCACATAGCCGAGCTCAGCAAATGGCATCAATGCAAGCTCAACAAGCACAGATGCATCGGCAAGGGCAAATAGCGCAATCACAGAATTTCCAAGGAAGGCCACAAATGCCAAATATGAATATGTCCCAACAACACAACCCTAGCATAAATGGAAACAGCAGGGTAATGACAGCCGCGCCGCAGCAGGTGCGGCAGCCTCTGCCGAATGCGCAGCAACGACGACCGAACAACCAGCAACAGAGCAGAAATAACCCGAATCAAAATCGGAAGCCAAATCCACAGGATGTGATCAACCTTGACTAGAAGCCTGATGATGACCAACAAGAGCCTGATGGTAGTCAATCGTGAACGAACGTGCTACAAACATCGTTCGCAATGCTTTCATATCGGTGTTTGCTCAGATGGTCATACGGTATTGCTATCACAAGATCAGCAAGCGCGTCATCTCGAGGTTGCTGCGAACGTAGTGCTCAGCGATTTACAAACATTTTCTACGCTAGGTTTGAGAGGCTAAGAATGTGAAAAGCCTGAGAAGCATTGATGACTTTGCACGCAGGGCGCCTGATTGATACCCCAACTCGGTTTACCCAGATGCGGGACGATGGCCATTTCAGAAGAAATCCGCCTACAGATCACGATACACGAGGAATGAAGACGTTTTGATAGAAAGACTCAGAGGTCTATTTTTCGAATTGCTAATATAGTAATGAGCACTATTCTGCCTAAAGCTGACCACTAACTCTATGCTTCTCGAAAGTTTCCTTCGATGCCAATCGCCTGTTTCACCCCACGTGCTTGTTCCTTGATCCTCGTTATTTGAGCCCTGTACGCCTTGCTTCCACCTTTTCGCTGCCCAACTAAAGCTTCCCGTGCCTAGCTTTGAAAATCGATATTTTATCATCGTAAAAGAGGATCTCCCTCAACTTGAATGCTGGTTGATCGTGGTCGTGCTCATCTTCATTATCAGTATCGCCTGCGTGACTTCTGCTTCTGCTAGAAATTTGACTGTTGGCATCATCGTGATCGAATTCTTCTTCCGACAAGTCTTCTGCGAGAACGTGATGTAAATGATGTGCTGCACCACCGTCATCGTCATCATCGGATGCTTCTTCCACCATTGCATGGTGTATTGTTGGTGGATGTAGTGTATACGGACCATCATTATGATGTATTGCTGGCTCATCAGGTGGGAGGAAAACAGGACGTGAGGGTGAAGGTGGACGCGCGTACTTCGATGTATATTCCACGATCTCGTAGCATTTCTTGTCTATACCTAGATAACATAGCTCGATCTCCGGCCGTACAGCGATGATGTTCAGAACAGACGTTGCAATATCTTTGCGGTCGTACCGTGGTCCGTTGGGATGGCTCGCAATATGTGCAATATGTAGGCTGCGAAGACTTGTGGCATTCGGAAGTCGTTGTAGGAAAGAGTGCATATTCCTGTGATCTATGCTCATACTCAATTCGCGCAGGTGCATTCTCGGACTCGCGATCAGGGAGATGAGATCGTCATTGAGCATCCAATCGTACCAGCTTGTGTCTTGTGCGCCATCTCGCCGTTCTCGGTCGAAACGAGGCATATTTCTATATTCACTATCGATTAGGAGTTTGCGAAGACTGCCGCGATGGCGGCGGATACAGCGTGTTATGTCGTCGATTGACAGACTTGAGCTGGTACGATACGACGCGGTTCGCTGGAGGAAGAGCCATTCGAGTGTGTCAGGGGCTAAAGTGTGCCTCAGGAAGTCCAACAGGGACTTCGAGACGGTATCAGTGTGCAGTCTTTTGATTTTGAGCTTGTATCCTGATTGCTCAACCAGGCCGTATGAGGAAGTGGTGGCTCGCAATCTTGATGTGGTTGTTTCATTGATTGGAGTCGATTTGCGTGATGAAGGTGTGAATTGACGCCGTAAGGCGGACCAGAGCTCTTCATGGTTCGTGCAGCCCAGCAGAACAAGCGACTCGAGTCTTGTCCAATCTATAGCTCGGGATAATACAGGGATTGAAAGGTATATGCGCTCAAGCTCGAAAGTCGTTAGTTTCAGTTTCATCTTCTGAGTTCCAGCGATATCATGACCGTGTGAATGAACTGTAGCAGAACCAGAATATTCCGCAGAGTTAAGCACCGGTGGTGCTGACTTTCGTAGTGCTTGTCCGCCAATGCCTAACCCGTGCTGATCGTCATGTAAAGTCTGAGCAGCAAGTAAGCTTTCGAGTTCCTCGATGTTCATATCTGGTGATTCGTGAGGTTTCAATTCGGCCATCGACCGCGCCTCGGTGAAAACTGGTGTAGAATGCGGCGTTTTCGTACCATGGAGTGGGGACGTTGCTGTACCAGTGCTTAGTTTGAATGGCTGGCAAAATTGACTGACAAGCACGCCAAGTATACCGCCAGGATTCGTTTGAGGCTGACAACTCCTGAACTCTGGTGGTACGACAGTTCTGTCATCTATTGGCCGAAAAATGAGATCGTGTTGTGCATACACCGCAACGCCAAGCCTGAGCTCGCGCACGCAGTCTAAAGATCGTGCTAGTAAGACCGAAAGTTCTTCTGCGTAAGACAGTTCGTCCATGTCCAGAGAAGTGATGTTCTTCAGTGGAGGTAGAGCTGAGAAGGTCGGAAACTCGACTGTTGGATATGGTGGAATTTGGAATAACGAAGAGACACTGCCATGCAGTAAAGATGGTATTGTAGACTGCCGGTCTACCCTTGGCAGAAGAGCCACGTCCCTGTTATCATGCCATCGTATCCACACCTTCTCGAGCCTGCAGTCACTCCCATGTCGATTCGCAAGAGAACCTAAAGCGAGCCAGACATCCCGCAGTACTCCAGTTGGCATATCCCATACAAACGATTCTAGACTACGCATTCGACCAACTGCCAACGCCACTAATGTGCCAAGCATTTTCCCACCTTCGCGACTGATTGAGTACTCTTGCGTCCAATCTGATGGACCATTGCCAAGGGAGAATTTCCTGGTATATGAAGCAAAGTTGTTTCCTCTTCGCACATTTACCGGCAATCGACTGGATCGCAGCGCTGTCCGTGCCTTTTCCTGCCCCAAACAACATTTGCAAGCTGCGCAATGCGTGTTTTGTGTCTCGCCAAATACCTCATGTGACATGACCAGCGTTGACAAGCCATAGGTCAATGCATCGACACCGACCCTGCTCTCCGTTGTAGGAAGGACTTCGGGCCAAACGATATCGAACCTCGAGTATATACATGGTGTTGCTAGACTGTGTAAGGCAGAATGTGTCAGGGCGAGGGCACATAAGTCATTAGTATGGCCAGTGTGCGAAATGATCTGACTCAAGATGTCGATTGGTAGATCAAGAAGGCCTAGGTGCGCCTGTTGCTTTGGCCGTTGGTAGATGTCATTGTCACAGAGATCTGCATAAGCCATTGCAGATACAAGATTCAAGCATACTGTCAATCCTTCTGCCCGGCTTTGAACCAACGCTTGAGTACTGTTGTATATGGCGCATGCGGCTTTCACTTCCTCTCTGCCAGTTGTTTCCAATGTCCGTTTCCGGAGCAAGTCGAGCAATATTTGTTGAACGGCAATAATTTGGTAGGTCTATTTTTCGATTGTCCATTAATCATGCTTTGCTACGCAAGCACATCGTTGGCATCGACATATAATAAGATGTACATAGTATTCACCGAAGTGTTGTGGCTGGCAGTTTGCAGACGCCGGTACGAACACTAGTGAATTGGCGCTAGTCATGAAAAGGAGCTAATTACGCGATCGCAGAGCTGCTTTAGTCATACGCGCCTTCCCCACACTAAATTTGTGGAACGCGTTCCTTCCAGTCTATTAGACTACTCCGTATCAGATCTCGTGACAGCACAACCTTTGATCCAACCATCACAACCATACTACTAGTATTGCACGATTCAAGGCAAGACAAGACAAGACTATGGATCTTCCCTCACTGGTTCTCCCTACAGAACTATGGCAGATTGTCTGCCACTCTCTAAAGTCCAATGATCTGCTGCAATTGCGGTTAGTGAATAAAAATCTTGCAGCAGTTGCTGGTGAAGTACTTATTAGACATGTCCGATTCGATACCTCGCAGGAGTCTCTAGCACGACTCGAGGCTATAGCAACTCATGATGCGCTAAAGAAAGGGGTTAAGACACTGACTTGTGAGTGTGGCTTACTCGAGCAGAGGTGCATTCACCACTACACTCAGCATTACGAGTCACAGTCGCACTTGGGAGTTGACAAGCCAATCAAACCTTCCACCGATCAGAAAAGCGAGCGTGCACTCCGCTTGTATCTTCGAAATTTGGAAAAGTTCGAGAAGCTGATAAAAGAACGATACAAGACTTTATGCACAAAGTACGATGCTCAGCAGCACGCTATTCGATCTGCCAAGGACGTCCTCGCCAGGATGGAGTTTCCGAATCTTGAGGAAATCAGTCTCGTCACAAACGCCCATCTAGGGTATCCTCACTCGTGTAGCGTCGGCTTTTGTCGGAGATACCTTCAGGACTGTGCTGCTACTATTGACGATGACTCGGCACCCACAGTATGGCAACTGACTAAGCTTCTACAGTCAAGTGAGCTCAAGTCTTTATCAGCGAGCGAAATTTCGCCACTCTTTTTCAATGGCGAGGATGGACGTGATGCAGTCTGGCTCGCAAGTAAATTCAAGTCACTAGAGACGATAATGCTAACGCTGAAGCCGGATGAGGCTACAATTACGAGCGATGTCCATGGATCAGGCAACATTGGAAGCGCGACAATTCAATCCGCAAAACTGCTTTCTCATGCATTAGCTTCAGCCATGGGGCTGAAAAGCTTGACCATCAATTTCTCGCATGTTGTACAAAGGATAGCCGGCAGCTTGCTTGGAATGCTTGGACACACTTCTTTTCCAGAACTCAAGCAGCTCGATCTCGACATGTTCGAGACTACAGGCAAAGACTTGGTACAGACATTGAAGCGACAGCCGAAGCTTGTCGACTTCACGATCGCGTACTGTGTACTTACACAAGGCCACTGGGCTGAGGTAAGTCAATAGATCTATCCTGAAAACTACCTCTCTACTGCAGTGCTGGTCTTTTCTGCATGACGAGCTGACAGAAGACAGGTTATTAAATCGCTCCGATGGGAGCTGTCTCTGAAGTCCTTCGGTTGCTTTGGACTGCTCGAAGAAACGGATACAATCATTCCCACAGAATGGTGCGAACGTGAATCCTGGCTTGATGGTGAGAGATATACACTCTCATTTGCACTCGAAATGTACGTTATCGACAAGGAATGTCCTGTCACGGAGGAGGACTGGTCTCGCGATGAACCAGGCCTTGATTTTGATCTCATGTGGAATCCCATTCACCGTATGGACGAGGACTTCGCCGACGAAGAGGAGCTTATGGACGAATATGGTCCTGTTGACGAGCTCAAAGAGATCGACAGTGACGACAACGATGACACTGACAACACCGACGAGGATGACACAGACATCTCAGATCGGGAGCCTGATGACGATGGTGAGATGCCTGACCTGATGGACCTCGATACATAACCTATCAAGCGGTCAGACTGACCGTGGACATATACAAAGACTCGAAGCACATCAATATCGACACAGAATATTGTACCAGATTGTTCAGTTTGTCCAAACAAAAGTTAGCGCAAGCATGTACAAAAGAATGAAGAGTCTACAAGCGTTGAGGGATTGTACAGTATTGTAACGAATCAGCTATCTACATGATAGAATTGTCCTTGTGGACTGGGTATATTCTAGCGAGATGTACTAATACATCGCATAAAAAGTAAAGAAAGAGTTGTTATCAACTACAACGAGAAGCGTCCGACCTGACCATACTGATTTATTGTAGGTGGCGGTAGACTTGCACTACCAATGTAGTGCTGGTTTTCCGACACATGCCTTGTGTCAACCCCGCCTTGCCCAGTCCATCTCACTTCCATCTCCTGCCTCTTCTTCGACTTTGGTTTGCGATCTCGTAAACGCATCTTCTCGAAGTACACATAGCTCGCATAGAAGGCACCAGACGTGTTCCCAGCCATGACATCCTTCTTCTTGAGAAAGCTTGCAACCTGGACTGCTTGAATCGAGCTTCCATTTCGACCCGTGCACTTGCTGATCTCTCTTGCGAACCCAGCTTGCGTTACCCCCGGTTGTCTCAGGTGAGCTCGAATCTTGGTGCGCATATCGGCACATGTGTCGAATACACGGACCTCTCCCGCGTCTTCATCATCTAGCTTCGGCATGGTGTCTGCATTCCACTTTTGCGCTTCCACCGTACTAGCTTTCTTCGGTGCTGGGATCTTCAGCCCTTGAGCCTCGCGAGCGCAGAAGAATTGATGTGCTGCGTGAAAGGTTTGGTTGTCCATTCCGGACCATGGTCCTTTCAAAGCCATGAAACGGCCATACGAATTTGAGTTTATGTTGAGTCTGCGTTGGAAGTGCGTGACCTTCTCGTTTCCGCCATTGATCCAGTTGTTGATCTTCGTCCTGATCTGGTTGCAGTTGTACTTGATCGGGTACTCAAATTCGTCGTCGTCGACGTCATCGTCATCTGGTTCTCCGCTGAGGTCGATATACGAGGCAGTGGTCAGTCCGTTGGAGGTGCTTGTGGACAGGTGACATAACGAGTCATCTCGAGGTTTCTGTGCAGTGTTTGGCAATACGTTCTCCTGTCCCGAACTGGTGAGTATGCTCCGAACTGTTTTCTAAAGGCGCGTTAGTCCTGCCCCGACGCGGTGGTTGGACCGAGTACCAGAAGCAACGCGTTCGAAAGCTGCATACGATTCGCGTCACTGGTTGTGAGAGCCATAATGAGGGAAGGACTGCCAACAGCAACCTAAAGGCAGATGTTGAGCAGCTCGCTGCGCAATCTTTCTGCTTGACCTAGTTTCTACGTTTGGCACAACATTGTCGTCATACTATTTGCACGCGTCTTCTCCATGGACACGACTTCACGTGTTTCAAGGTTCGCTTGAAACGAAGCTCCAGCCTACCTGAGTGCATTCGCGTGTTACATGCATGCTTTGGTCAACTATCGAATGTAATACTTCTCGTGCAAAATCTTCAGATCTCAATCACCACTTCTCTAAGAAATTTTCAGCTTGCAGGTGATCGATGGTCTAAGGACGTATTTGTACCTGTCGTATGCTGCCATTTCGACCTCGACTGTACTCATACTTAATTGTATCTGCACCTGAAATCGGGCGGACTGATTGCGAGGAACAGCAACTTCTGC